>MU858818.1:29378-56179 GCA_033297175.1 Cladorrhinum sp. PSN332 | reverse complement strand
TTACTGCTGTGTGATTATTGGTATAATTAAAATTATACCAATTTTTTATCTTGGGCTTACCTTCCGGTTTTTTTTAGAATAGGTTTTATTTGTGTTGGTTTTCCCCCCCCCCCCCTCAATGCCGGGGCATGATCTTTTTACCCCCTTCCGCAAAAGCACACCCACCACCTACCTCTTCTTCCCCAAGCGTTGCCATAAAAAGAGGAATCGACGTGTGCTGGAACAAAAGAGACAGCGTGTGTGGGTGCTCTTTCATAACCGGGATCGAGATCAAATCCTGCATTGAAAAGTCATCATCTTTTGACGACGCCCATGGTAGCAGCCGCGACGTCGACGGCGGAGAAAACGCGCACCATCGAGTGAGATTGCCCGTCCGGTGTGTTTGATGTTTGGAGGAGAAAAAGAAAGGCGTGGGGTCAGAATCAGATTTTTGAACAAAGCGTGAAGCTTGGCTCCACTCTCCACAGATCGACGCACAGACCAATATTCTCCCACCAGCTGGAACCATCTGTCGCCTTGACTCGAACGCGTGTCAGTCTCCCACGGTATCACCAACATTGATCCAAATACATCACGGTTTACCAGATGATCCAGAGACGAACAAACTCTTAAAACTCTTCGAGTTTACTATAGGTTGGGCTATCTATTACTATCTAAGGAGCGATTTGTGGTGTATTCCAAACTTCTGCTGAAAGATTGCTCATCGGTTTCATTCGCGTAGCTTAGCTTGAAGCCGTGCATTGCTTGTAGACCAACAAGAAAAAAGATATCAAGGCGTAAAATGCGAAAAGCAAGATCGGATAAGAAACAACAAAAAGCCGCTACTGAAATACAAAGAGGGGAAACGTGCGCTTATTTCTTTCCTCCAATACCAAGATCGCTGAACCTGCTCATTACATCGTGATAGAGAACATACAAGTTCTCAAAAACCAAAAATCCAAACCATTTGCTCCTTTCCATATTCCTCCATTTTGTTTTACTCCGTATACAGGCCTTCTGGATGACAAACCTCACTCATCTACTGAGGAAGGTAGGCATTAAGGTCATGTGCCGACCAGTCGCAATGAAAAGCATTGATCAGGTCTTGGGAAGATGGTTGCTGCTGAGCGAAGCCAGTGGTCATGCTGGGCATCTCAGTGGCGGTGAAGAGGGACTCATTAAACATGGGCTTCGACACTCCGACCTGAGGGGGGAAAAGAATGAAGTCACCACCGTTGACAGCGTTGGCCATGGCCGCGAAGTCATTGTCATCAAAACCTTCATGCGTCATCGACTCAGGGGTAAACAGCATTGTGTTGCCCTGGCCAACTGGTGAGAGCTGCGCTGGCTGTGGGTTGCACAGCTCAGCCGAGGTGAAAGTAGGGAACTGGTATGGAGGTGTCATGCTCTTGGTATAGATGTCGACGTGGGGGGGAGTAGCCAGCTGGGCATTTGCACTGTAAATGTCCTCGAAAAGCGCGAAATCCGTTGGGAGATCCTGATACGCGGAGCTGTGATCCATTCCAGAATCTGTGGAGGGTGTGGGGTTGTCAATAGGCGAATAGTCCAGGCTGAGCTCCTGTGGAATCATGTTGAAATCCGAGTCAGGAAGGTACGTAGGGAAGTCAAGGCTGTGACCACCTCCATAGAGGTTGCTCCAATCGCTAGGGGGCGTAGCAATACCCATGCTGTGTTCGCTGGAAGGAGTGGCAATGTTTTGCTCCAGGAGAGGGGTGGGGTGGTGGTTAACCGAGTTGTCAGCAACGCTGGAGCCGGACTTCTTGCCATTCGTCTTGGTCCTCACGTATGTCCAGCCATGAGCCTTCTCCATGTGCTGCTTGCAGTTGGACTCCCGCTTTGACTTGTACGGGCAAGGCTTATAGTAGCACTCGTACATCGCCGGGCTAGAGGAGTGCTTGTCATTGTGGTGGCGGTCCATCTCCTTCTCAGTTGGCCATCCGTACTCGTGGTACTTGCAGGTGGGAACCGGGCACTTCCACGGCCTAGAGTGAGTCTTCTCGTGTTTGGTCAGATCGCAAGGGCGCTTAAACTCCTTGTTGCAGCCGGGCTCCCGGCACTTCTTTGGTGCCAATTCCTCCGGGGTGGCATTCTTCTTGCGTCTGGCCATGGAACGCATGATCTCCTCTTCGTCCTCAAGTTCCTGGCTAGCCGAGCGCTTGATCCTCACCGAGTCGTTGGCGTCTTCCTCAATCGACTCAATCAGTTCGCCGGTGGCCATTGAAATCATCTTTCCACTCTTCTTTACACGGACCAACTCAGCAGGTCGGCCGTTGATGTGGATACCACCGTGCAGCTTGATCTCGTCAGTCCTATTGCGAGTGTTAGTAACTTCAGTGGTCAGTGATGCTTGGGTGTGGTGGTCATACGGATCAATATCCATCTCGTCCTGTTCTCCCTTCTCCTTGGCCTCAGCAAGCTGATGAGCGTACTGGCGGATCTGATCGACAAGGTCGATAAAGTAACCGTTGCTATACGGAACGTCCCGCGGCCGGGTCTGTTCGCGCTCGGGAATATGTTGAACGGTGGCCTGAATGCAGCGGATGGTGGTGAGGCAAAAGTCGAGGTACAGACCTGCGGACTTGGTCCTCTCCTGTAAAAACAAGGGATGAGTTTCACTCTTGGTCCGCCAGTCTCTCGTCCAAATACTTACAGGAGCTACGAGGAGGAGCGTCTTCTCAAGATCTCTCAGGCAGAGAATTTCCTTCTCCTGAATCTTCCTCGGACACTCAAGCAAGAGGGGATGGAACTCCTTAAATGCCGGTTTGGCCAAGATTGGCTTGAGCGTGTGCTCGCAGATGCGGTTGGTGGCGCGCGCGCTAAGGCCTGGGAGGATCAATTCGGTGGTGACAGTGCGAGATGCAGCGGATCTGGTCACTGCCGAGGTCTTCACTGCCTTCTCCTGCTTGGAGGCAGCGGCCTTTTCGTCGTTAGCTGATGTAATCGAGGTGCCGAGACCGCTGTCGGATTCGTGATGCCGGGAAGTTCGGCGCGTCCGAGGGCGCAGAATCCGCCGCTGAGTCTCCTTCTCCTCCTTTGCCATGACTGCGTCGAGTGTGTGAACGAGAACTCCACGGGGGATGGGGCAGACGTCCGCGCGAGGGGCCTTGCAAGGGGAGTCGTCAAGCGAGAGACCGACGAACTTCTTGTCGAACTCGTCGAGAGCTAAGGCGGCGGTGCG
The DNA here is from genome assembly GCA_033297175.1 of Cladorrhinum sp. PSN332. Lineage (NCBI taxonomy): Eukaryota > Fungi > Ascomycota > Sordariomycetes > Sordariales > Podosporaceae > Cladorrhinum > Cladorrhinum sp. PSN332. The sequence continues at coordinate 53,001 of MU858818.1, read as the reverse complement.
TCGGTGAGACTCGAGGACATCGTCCAAGCTCGATTGGGATCGTCTAGGAAGAGATGGTGGTCTGAAGACGTTGTCCGGGGAAGAACTTGGAGAAGTGGGCGAGTGGAAAGTTGCGCCCTTCTTCAGCGAGGAGGTCTTGAGGGACAAGGTGCTCGAGTCCGGCCGAGTCACCGGCGTCCTACGCGGATTGGAGGACATGTTTGCCGATGGGCGTGGGGTGGAATCTGAATCTTTGAGAGGAAGGTGGGACACTGTGTCAAGTCTCCGTCAGTTATCAATGGAATCCATGGATGTTCATTGTAAGGCTGAGCGTCGGAGGAGGTGAGTCACAGGGATGATCGGACACCGGATGCAGCAATGCACCTTCTCGCAGATAGGACAGAGTTCAAGGACCGATGGAACACGGCATAGATATGGATGCGGCAGAGTGGTGGAGATGGACAACTTACAAGGTGTTGATCAAAATGCAGGGAGGCCCGAGTCGCAAAAGGAGTCGGGGCCTGGCTGGGGTTGATGAAGTGTCGGGTGTTTTGTTCGATGAGGCGTTATGTCAGATGGGGAGAGAGCGACGGGGAGGGAAGGCCTATATCAAAGGGGGTTTGACGGGAACGCGGGTGAGAGGACAGGCGCGGTTGCTAGGAGCTTGGCCGTCTGGTCTGAGCTCAGCAACACCGGAAAAGCAGGCCCGGTGGTCAGCGATGGAGGTGGCCTGGGGTCCGAAGGCAAAAAGAAAAAAACACAAATTCCTCGAGCGGACGAGGAAAAGAGGACACAAGACGCTATGTTATGGGGGAAATCCAAGGGAGAATAAAGGACGAGCGGGATGCCGTCGTGGGAAGATGGGTGTTGGGTAAGGCGGGACGACAACGCCAGGGACGAACGGGGTGCAAGAGGGTTGATGAGAAATGCAGCGGAGCAGATGAACGCTGCTGCCTGCTGGAGCAACCAGGAATCCTGGTCCTATGTGGGGCTCCAGGCAGGCGCAGCACCACTTTTACAGTTCTCCCATTGGTCAGCCCTGAATCCTTCCAAAGTTGTCTCGCCGAAATGCTGCACAGCGCCAATGCCACCCCTATTGATAGTGTCTGTTGGATGCAGGGTATCTCCTTGACACGGCTGTTAAGACAGAATATTTTGTGATGGTGATTGTTCCGCTGACACAGCACCGACGGCGTGCAAATTTGGGGGCAGATGGGCACATTTTGCGCGAGTCCAGCAAGTCGCAGGCTAGCAGATATGATGTTGGCACCCGTTCATCGCATCCCCATCACCCACCAAGCCGCAACCCGGAACAGCGGCCCCATTCTTGGCTCATGATGAACATCATAGTGGACTCCCATGCGATGCGAGGGCATCAACTGTTATCGAACCCCGCTCCGCTGTTTCTGCGAGGCAGACGTTTTTTTCTTCATTCCTTGAATGACGAAGTAGCGGTACGTATGTCAGTCGATTGTTTGTGGGATGATACAGCAATTCGACACGTCTCCCCTTTTTCCCCTCACTTGGGTTTTCTTGAGAGTAAGCACTGCTGATCTTGGCAACTTGGGCTCGGTTATTAAGCATCCTCGAATCAAAGAAGGGTAGACCCCCGGCAGAGGCCCTCGCAAAGTGCCAGAGAGGTTCCCCTCCGTAATGAGCAGGTCCTTTTCGTCGTGGCTTTGTTTGGTTGCACCAAACTTTCTCTTGCAGTTTCACCTTGGGGGGCGTAGCATACAGCTCTGGAGAACACCACAATGGAAAATACAACTCCTCGCTACCCGAGATGGAGGGCTTATCCCTCAATTTCTCTTGATCTCGTTCCTTCTGCCATCACCCATTTCCCTGGCCCAAGTGTCAGGGCAGAGTGGACACCTCAAACAAGCAGTGGTCCGTTCTCCAAATGACGGTAACTTGCAGGCAATGGACCCCCTTCCCCTTGTCCACGAACCCCAAGCCATGAACGGTCAGCTACAGCGATGCGGTTCTGGAAAGGTCGTGGGTTATGAATCAACAAAAAGAACCTGAACCACACGCTTGCATTTCTGATGCGGCCCCCAACTCCATGAGTGGATTCTGCGGCTGACAGTGGTAGACTGAGTATGTGCTGTGCAGCAAACAGATTCCAGAATGGATGCATGAGACCGTGACAGGTTTCTATTACCGCAATCTCGGCAGCCATGAAACTTGAGACCAGCCTATCAAAGGTAGATCGGAAGCAGAGTGAGATTTGTGCGATCACCCAAAAAAAAATCAAAAAATCAGAACGGAACATGCAGATTCCATGTTGCAGGCCGGAGGTGGGTGTCCTCATTCCTGACGGCCTGCATCCGTAGGGCTGACTTTTGGGAGCTTGGGCGTGGAGTGGTCTGGGGTTCTTCCTTGCTCTTCCTACTCTGGTGAGCCCAGCACAAGCCAATCAAATGCGCTTGTCGCTTAAAAGTGTGGAGTCATCTTTTCGATTGGGCTCAACTGCTACTCCGCATCGTCCCTCCTCCCGCACTTCACAACCTTGCAAGCTTCACGGCACACGACATGCCATCTCATCTGTTCGAAAGTCAATCTGAATGGAATTTTTCGTGGACTATCTTAGGCGCCCGCGAATGGTATCCCGGAAATATGGGAGCCTCAACTATCCGGATTGGGAGCGAGGGGTAATACCTGTCTGTGAAGGACGCAATGATGATTACGCAGCACCTATGTATCCCACATTGTTCGTCACGTCACCCGCTTCCAGGCACCTGGATTTCTCTCAACTGCCGTTCCGAAACTTTTCCTTGGAATCAATCAGCTCCAGATGCTCTTTTCCGTTGTTTATCTGGTAAACGGATGCCTTCTCGCTACGCTAGTCCTGCAGAGCTAGGTAGGTTGTCCATGCGCCATCACCATCAACACCATACCTACATCTGCTACTTTCTGGTTTCCCGTCTCTGGAAGCCCAAGAGGGGTTATTCCGAAGGCAACATGATTAATTCCCCGTCCTTCTATCCACTCGCCTTGTTCCGTTTCTCGGTGAGTTCGTAGCAAACAACTGGAGATTGCAAGGCAACAGATTAAGGAAACAGCACAGAATACACAACGATTGGGTCTGACGTCCTTGTTCGGTTCTACTCCTAGTTTCGTGGAATCACAATCGGTGATACATTGGTAAGATATGTCTCGATCAGTTCTAGCATCTAAATTTTCCTTAGGCAAAGGCGAACGATAAGGTGGATCAAACGGAACAAATGATGGATGGCCCAGCAAGTCGGTTCGGCGCGGATGAGGGAGGTGGGATCTCTTACCCGCCCCCACCAACAACAACGCCCCTCCTCACATTCTTCTCTCAATCAATCGTGTCTCCGCATGCGGCTCAAGTGAGAGAGCCCCCCGCTTCCTATGAACCTTTCCTTATTTTGACATATTCTCCGGTTTCGTGCTTGCTCGGCGAGGCACTTATTCTAGAAAAAACGGACGCCTAAAAAAAAGAGGGGAGATTAGGATACCAACAACGGCTTTGTAATGTTTCAACTGCACTACATACTCAAACACACAAAGCCCGTTTTTGTTCTAGAAGCCTATCAATCATCGGAACAATACTACAAGAGAGAGAGAGAGGGAGGGAGAAAGAGAGAGAAAGAAACCCAAAAATTGAAAGTTGCCTAAATTTACTGGGCCGCTTGTGTCTAATTATTATATTATGTAAAATTTCTCATCATGTTCTAGCAGAAAAAGAGAGGGGGAAAAAACCCCTGATTACTATTATGTTGTTGTCGTCGTTGTTGTTAGACTGGTGACACAGATACGTGACGACCGGTCCAGCTGCTCGCCATAGTGGGCTGCGGCGAGAGTCCCGCCTTGGACTCTTTCTGTGTAAGCGTGTAAGGGGACTGGAACATGATGCCCGCCTTGCTCATCACGAGAGGCGGAGGCTTGGGTCTTGCCCTGCCTTCTATTATTGCTGTTTGTGTGGCTGCTATTCTTGCTGGTGGTGCTATTGTTACTGCCTTGCGAGCAGGGTTGAACGTGGTGAACGTCGAAGGGAGGGCGGGCCCCAGAGAGCTTTGCTGCTTCGGCTGCTGCTGCTTCGGCTGCTTCTTCTGGGGACCCTTGGCAGGGAGGTACGGGGTTGGAGGTTCCCGGTAGGCTGCTTGTCTAAGGGGCATGCCGGCTGGGACGCTGCTCGCCGCGCGAGAGGGCCGAGTGGAAGGCTTGTAGTGGGGTGCGTTGAGGGCGATGGGAGCGTGTGGGACAGCTGGCCTAACTGGGACCTCGCCCTTGGCAGCCTTGGAAGGCCGAATGTCGGGGTTGAAGTATTTGGCTCGAGGGGTGAGGGTTGGGGGGATTGGAGGTCGTTGAGATAATCCTGCTTGAGTATTCAAGGGGATCTGTTGAGGACGAGCCATAGGGGGGTATGGCCTGCCATTGGGGCTGTTGGACTTGGGCTTGGTACCGAAGCACATCTTTTTCTTAAAATAAAAAAATTATCTCTACGTGTGTGCGTGGGCGTCTTTTAGTCTTGTTGAACCTATGTTCTTCTTCGTGGATATTATTGTATATGTTCCAATATCTCCATCGAGGGCCCGGTGGTCGGGTTCAGGGAGGTTATAATCCAAGTCTGGCAGACAAAGACACGGGAAGGGACACGATTAAAACCATCTGCAAAATGGTTCTGTTCTGTCGTCTATTTTCTGCACAAAGAAGCCCTCAATACTTGCACGAGGCCATATACAATCCTATTGTCAAGAGATGCTTTGTCCTTGTCCTCGAGGAACAAAGACGGCGATATATTTAGACCTATCGAGTATATTAATACCAGTTCTATCCCGCCACTACAATCCATCAATTTCACCATCAGCTCACACTATCCGAGTATTCTTGAGCAAAAACACCAAGGTGACGAGTTAGAGACTTTTAGGCATCCCTTTGCTGTGGCATCCGTCGAGTTTTTATTTTGTCATACCTTGGTGTTAGTGATCATATCCTCCTTTGGAGCTTCAGCCACCTCCGCTCTCACCCATACTCACAATGGCTTCTTCTTCCTCCCGCAACCTTGACAGATGCAGGGCATCTCCAGTCAGCGGTCTCGAGGAGCAGCAGACGAGTATGCCCTGGAGAAAGAATCCAGGGACTGAAAATATCGAGGCAATGATCACCGCTGGTAGGTATTCCCAGGGACGTAGACACAGATCTCCCTCCCAAGGTGAACCCTCGACTCAAGCGAGTCAACCGGCTCAAGATACTCCCACTACCCCTAAATGCTACGACGGCCTTCGGAGCTGTCCTCCCTTGGCATCCCCAACCAACCCACACACTCTCAGCCTCTTCGTATCTCCTCCCATCAGCGATGAGGAGGAGGAGGAGGCTTGCACAGTCCACATCGCCAAACTCTGCCCAATCTACAAGCCAGACACCCCCCACCTCACACATATCCACACCCACACTGACACCCCTAAACCCAAACTCAATCTGCGCCCCATCCCCCACCCACCTACTAAATACACCCGCACTTATCCACCAAACACTCCCCTTCCCCAAACCCTCCGCCGTCCAGCCCAACTAAAACGCGCCCCCTCAATCTCAAACCTCCGCAACCACCACCCAAGCTCCTTTGGACCTCACCACCACTTCTTCTCCCCCCAAGGCCAAGCAACCCTCTCCCAGTTCAGACTCTTCCTCTCCCTGCCAGACTCCGTGCCCCCTTCTACCATTCTTTACAACCTCCTAACCAAGTGGACCAAAATCCGCGCCACGTTGCCAAAGGTTAGTCCCAGGCTGGCAAGGGAGTTCAACAATCTCGAGTGGTGGGGGGTTCAGTATGAGGAGGTTGCGGATCAGGAGGAGGGACGGGTTATTGAGGCTTGGTTAAGTAAGAAAAGGGGTGCCGAGTCGTCTCGGGTTAGGTAGGTGTTAACATTTGAACTGATGAGTTATAATACGTACTATACCAGGTTGTATTTTTTTTTATAAAAAAAAAAGAAAGTTTGGGTAAAAGGTAATCTAGATTTTAAGGTTGTCGGGAGAAATGGTCAGTCGGGCTGGTAACTGGTTTACCGCGGATATTTATATAAAAAAAAAAAACTTTGAATCAGTTGTATCCTTTTCAGTGCAAGCGTGAACATAGTATGCAAGAGAGAAAATATCATATGATATCATGATGAAAACAAAAGCGTCAAGTAAGGTATAAACTATGATAGCAACTAAAAAGTGAGATAACAACATGCAATGACCATATGCCAAAACCCTCTTCATTCAATCATCATCGTCGTCGTCATCACTATCTACAACAATGTGGCGTCTCTTCCTCGATCTTTGAGGAGTGACCTGTAACTCATCCTCGTCGTCATCCTCCTCCTCCTGATCATCCGACGATCCCAAAATAAGAGTCGCGTTTGCCTTCTTTGCCGAGACGCTCCTAGCGGCTAATTCAGTAATATCCGGCATCTCATCGTCTGTATCTTGGGTTGACTCGAGGACAGGAGGCAGTTGGACTGCTTTCCTCTTGGCCGGCCCCGGGGTAGTGTGCTCAGTTGCTATCCTCCTCTTATTTTTATGCCTCAAACTCAGTGCCGAACTTGTTGTTACCGGATCAGCTGGCCCCTGCGGAGCACTAGAAGTGAAAAGTGAGGCATCATCATCGACAACAAAGCCCACCAAGTCGGCACCGCTATCAGAGCCGTCCGTTTCGTCCATATCGCTTGTGCGCATACAATCATCCCCGACTTCTTCAAGATTTCGGCCCTTCGAGCTTTTTTTGTTGGTCTTCTTCCGAGCTTTGCTACCTCGAGCTCGAGGGGTCCCCTGTTCAAATTCTACCTCATGCTCCTCTCCCTCGCTTTCTCCTTCACTGGCACCGGAGAGCACCTCGGATGCTTTTCGTTTTGTTCCTGCACCTTTGCTTTTTTTCTTTGGTGCTGTTGCACGCTTCGGTAGCCCTACTTTCTCGACAGTATTATCATCATCGTCGTCGTCGTCTGCAAACGGCTGAACGGGTATCTCCCGCCATCGTGATGTATCAACATCTCCATACGGCTTTGTGGACTGCTCCGTGAAATCCTGCGACTTCCCCAGGGTCTTGAACAATTTGACACAACGTTTGGTATATCTTCCATGCTTCACTTTGAAAATAGGACCCAGAGTCCTTTGAAACTTTGGGTGACCCTCGAAGTTGATGGGCTCGAAGTCAGATATTTCTTCTTGGCCAGATCGGCGCGGCGGTAAGCTCTGGTATAATCTTCGAAGCTCGACTGTCTGTGATTCGGTCAGGGTAACCTTGCCGAGCTCGGGAACATCGACTATGAAGTCAGTCTCGATAGGCTCGCGGGGCGGTGCCGCTTGTTTGGCTTTGCCGAAGAACGATGCCTTGATGAATCCCGTTTCTACTCCATCTGGCATGTTGAACTTTTTCTTCGCTGGCTTCTTCCTTAGTCCAGCAGCCGTTTTCTTGGGCTCAGGAAGAGACGTATTCTGCGAGTTTTCGATGGGTATCTCGATCATACGTTTGTCCACCTCAGGCCTGATATCTCGCGGGACGATTCTCGTTGATAGATCATGGCGGAATGAGAACCTCTCACCGCCACAAATCATCTGCTGCATCTTCTGATAATTGTCTTTTGCTTCGTTAAACTTGTCCTCTTCCTTGCCCTTCATAAGCAGTAGGACGATGTTTCCTGCTCTTTTTCTTCCAGTTCGGCCCATTCGCTGCAGCATGCGAATCGGCGACGATGATGCATCGTAGCAAACAATCAGATCCACTTGGCCGATATCTAGACCTTCTTCACCGATGGAGGTGGCGACGAGCACATTGTACTGGCCATTCTTGAACTTCTCGATGGTCTCAATCTGCTGCTTTTGTTTCATGCCCTCACTCCTCTTCGAGTCGGCCTGACCCACGAACACGGTGGCACTGATCAGTGGCTGTTTGTTCAACAGCCGGACGATGTCCTCAGCGCTGTCTCGGTATTCGCTGAACACGATAGCCCTCGTATTGGAACCCTCGCCGGCATCAATAAAGTGGTTGACGAGAGTTTGACAGAGGTAATCCATTTTGGGGTGTCCACTGAACCCGTCGATCTTGAGCCATTTTTCAATCAAGTCCATCATTCTTTGGAAGTCCTCGCTCTCGAGAACCTGGCGTCTTAGTTTCGAACCTTGCCCGCTCTTTTCTTCTTCCCCGCTTCGAAATGCTGCAATGTTGCTGTAGAAGGCTTTAATGCCATGAAAGTTGAGAAGCTTTATCGAATGCGCGAGGCTCTGCAGAACAGAGAACGTGGCAAACGTGGAAAATTTGAGGCCCTGATTGGCATGCTTGCCCGGGCCATTCAACCAATCAGTTCTGCTTTTCATCAGACCGTAAGTTGTGAGACTCATTGGGTCCCTGCCGGTGTAGATATTCTGGGCACTCAGCTTGTCGACTAGAGGTTTGAGAGCCTTGGAGAACAAATCTCGGACCTCTTTAATCTCATCAGAAGGGTCAAATGTGATGGTGTCGACGTTACGGGAATGTACGTATTGCCGAATGTCCAGAGACTCCTCTGTCCGGATTTCGACATGTGAAATACCAAGATTGTCAATGACGTCCTGTACGCCCTCAACACTTGAACCGGGAGTTGCAGTCAATGCTAAAACACGGAAGCTTTTCGAAAATCGTCGGATGAACTCGACGACCTTGACGTAAGCGTAATCGCCAGTCGCGCGGTGGGCTTCATCGATGACGAGAAGAACAACGGACTTTGGATCTGCATACCCCTTGGAGAGATCATTCATCAAGGTCTGCGGAGTCATGAAGAAGAGCCTTTTGTTTTCCCACTCTCCCTCGCGGAGCACTGGTGGTGTTTCTCCAGTCAGCAACGTGGCCTGTGACCGTGGGATGCCGGCGATACCGAGACAGGCTTGAACTTGCTGAGAAGCCAGAGGTTTGGTGGGTGCAACGAAGATAATCTTGCTGCGTTTGGTCCATCGAAAGTAGTTGAGCATGATGGCAGCAGCAATGAATGTTTTGCCCAAACCAGTGGGCAGAGCAACTAGGGTGTTGTTGAATAGGCCATTTTTGACTATGCTGAACTGATAGTCACGAATAGCTCCCAAGTTTAAAGGGTACACCCACGTGCCCAATTCATCGTGATTCAGCTCATGATGCGTTGGGATTTCTGGAGGCAGATCAACACGATATGGCCTGTTGCTCGTTGCTTGTGAGGGGCGTGGTGCATCTTCTTGCAACGTGCTGCCCCAGAGCGTGGTCTGTCGGAAGTTATGTCGCGGGGCGGGGGGTTTTGGGGCTGGTGGTCTTTGAGCAGGGTGATTTAGTATTTCGGGTTCCGGAGAGCTATCGAGTGCATCCGATGGAAGATGGTCAAACCCTGCGTCTGCTGCTCTCCTTGGAGTTTTGTTGGTGAGGCATTGAGTTCTATTTAAGGGAGCACCAACAACGCGGCCTCGAGACAGAGGTGGTTGCGAGATAGCAGGTCCTTTGGCTTTGCTCCTTGTGGAATTTGCTGATGGCTTTGCAGCCTGAGCTTCGGTAGCTTGGGTAAGTGCAAGGAACATGTCCTCATCGGGGATATCGTCGAAAAAGTCATCGTCGTCCATTTCTGCGAGTCCCGTGGTTGTATGCCCTGATTGGTCACAATGAAAAGAAGAATTGTAACAACAACGGCGGCACAATAGTTAAATAAATAACGATGAGTGGAACCTTGATGGGCACAAGGAGACCGTCCAAGACAGGAGGAGATGGAACTGCAGCAAAATGGTCAAACTTCCATTCTCTCAAAATGAGATCGTAGATATCCCAAACTTTCCAAAATTTTGGATCATCCAAGTCTCTTGACAAGAAAATGATTAAGGCTTAAAGCCCGAGGATCGTGGAGTCGTTGGGTGACGCGACCAACTGGCGAGGATTGGCAGTTGCTGGAGACGCGAGCATTTCACCAAAGCACGTGCAGTTCGCCAAATCCGCAACGATCGCCAAGGAATCTGGATTTCGGCAACAAGCGTGATTGGCTAATTGGAGAGCGGGTCAAGGAACGGTGGGGCTAGTATGTGAAGGCGGGTTCAACAAAGGTTGGTGTTCTGCCTTTGTCTGTTGCCTGCAGTGAAACTTTCAACCTTGGAACCTTCCCGTCATCCTCGACATCTCCAAACCTCTGACTCCCTCTTCCCAGAATTTATTTCTGGCCGCAAGCGGCTTCATCTTACTGTCATTAGACAGACGTTATTTGTTCGTCCGTTCTTCAATCTATCAAACAGCGAACCTCTGTAGCGTTTTCCGCACTCCCCAGCGGGTGCGTTTCGGTCGACACAGCGATCACCCGGTACTTTCGACCAAAGTTCGATATCGCGACCACCCCGCCCCCCACCTTCCCAGGTACCTTGAAGATATTTCTGACAGCGACCTGCAAGCTTTGCACACCGAAAAAAAAAAAGGTTCGACCGCTACCCGCGACTTTCTTTTCGCCATCAACAAAGAAAGAAACGCCCCGCGTCACTCTTTTCGTCAAGAAGGACCTCAACCCTTCAATCGGTCTTCGTCGTCAGGTAGCTGCGAAGAAATCCTAGGTGCGCGCAACAGCATTAACGCGACCCAATACGCTTGCTGTAGCTACCTAGCTGCAAGCAAGTCGTGAGCCCCCTGATAACTTTCACTCTCCCCCCTCTACATCCTCTCTCACATCTCGCGAATCTCGCTACAATGGCCCCGCCAACCGGTCCTCGAGGCGGCAATCACGCCCACAGACCCTCAACTCGCTCAGCAACAGCCCCCCGTGGAAGTGGAATCGCGAAACGCCGCAACGCTCTTCGAACCGATCGTGATGGTGATGTCTCCATGAATGGTCCCGCAGGTGGCGCTCCGCCGACCGGCCCTTCCGGTCGTGGTGGTCGTGGCAGGGCTCCAAGAGCTGGTGGTCGGGCAGGCCGACTCGCTCAGAACATAAGGGATCACATCGAACCCAAAGCAACCCTCAAAATTCTCGGTCTGAAGGGCAGCAAGGCAGCCGGCAACAAGGATGGGGGCCTCCGTTCTCTTCTCGACTTCATTGAACGCAAGTCTTCAAAGGACAAGACTATCGTTCTCAGCAGAGTATGTTACAGCAATATTCGCGACCAGTGATGTCTGGATTTTCATTTCGATCACATTTTAACAGAACTTAATAGGGTATCATTGATGGCGACTACGTCTGGATCAAGGTTAAGAAGGAGGATGCGCCCATCATCTTGCGCCTCAACGGCTTCACCTATGCCGGTGCCACCTTGACCATCGAGGAGACAGCAGAGCCCATGCCCACGCAAGCCACCATAGTTTCGCGTGAAGCAGCGGAGACCAAAGCGAAGCTGCTTTCCGTTTTAGCCAGCCGATATAACGCTGAGCAGAAGGTTCTTGACCTCTCAGCTCTCGGCGCCGACCCCGTTCTCGGCAACCTGGGCACCTTCGACTCCCAGTCACTAGCTCAGAAGTCTTTCAAAGCCCTCGTTCACCTTGTTGGCTCTCAGTATACCGACCCCGAGGAAAAGCGCGAGGCCATTCCAGCAGTGTCACTTGCGCGCAATGACATCACCGATGTCGAGCAAGTCTTCTCACTTGCCATGTCGCTGCCCCACCTTCTCCGTCTGGATCTCACGGGCAACAAGCTCGAGAATCTTTCCAAGATTTCCAAATGGAAGAATGAATTCCGTCACCTGCAGGAACTTCACTTAACCGGCAACGCGGTGACTACTCAGCCCAACTACGTGACTGAGATCGTCAAATGGTTTCCCTCACTCCAGATCCTTGATGGGCAGCAAGTTCGCACTCCTGCTGAGGCGGCTGAGGCCGTCAGAGCGAACAACCCTCAGCCGATACCCGAGTTTCCATCAAATCTGCGGGACGGCGAGGCCAATGTCGCAGCTACTTTTCTCACCGGTTTCTTCGACTTCTACGATCGTGACCGGACTGCCTTGGTCAACCAGTTCTACGACTTCGAATCCTCGTTTTCTCTGACCTCTCTCGAGAACTCCGGTCGCGACCAGTCTTGGAAGACATACTCACAACACTCGCGAAATATTCAGAAGCTTGGCCCACGTAACCGACAAACTGCTGAGCGCCTGTATATCGGCAGCAAAAAGATCGCGGAGGTCTGGAACAAACTGCCAGCCACTCGCCATCCACTCTTGGCTCAGGCCGATGCCTGGCTCGTCGACTGCCACACCTTCCCCGGCCTCACTGACCCTAACGACCCCTCAAACCATTCCATGGGCTTGATGATCAACGTTCACGGTTCGTTTGAGGAGGCTGATACCGCCCAGAACCTTTTCGGTGTGCGCAAGTTCTCCCGCAACTTCATTCTCGGCCCAAGCTTGCCAGGTGCTCCGTATCCATACCGGGTCATCAGCGACCAGTTCGCTCTGCACGGTTGGAAGGCCCATCCGGCTGGCACCGTCGTTGCACCCATCCCTGCACCCGCCACTGTTCCTGCGACTGTTCCCGCGGTCGCCCCTGTCGTCGCTCCTGTACCTGCCGAGATCTCACCTGGAGCTTCACGTGTCGATGACGTGACAAAGGCGCAAATGGTTCAAGAGCTGTCGAGAATCACAGGAATGACCGCCGAATACTCACAACTGTGCCTCTCGGGCGCCGCCGACTGGAACTGGGAGATGGCTCTCAAGTCATTCGAGGAGACCAAGGCCGCGCTTCCGGCGAACGCTTTTACTGCTGCTTAGGAGGCAGCAGGAATGTGCCCAATTGCGGGATACTAAGGAAAATCAAGGAGGATTGTAACTTTTTACACGGTGGAGATGGAGTTGGGTTGAGGGGGATCAATAAGATTGGGTTTTCAAGAAACGACATTTTCTCTTTTTTTCCCGGGTTCTGAAAGATATTGTACGGGGGTTATATGCATAGCACAGGGGACTTGGGTGGGTGAATGATTTTCGAAAACATGATCCGGACGATGGCCGGTTTTGCAGATAAGGGTTTTAGATCTGCATTTTGTCACGATGATACCAGCAGCGTTACTGTCAACGCTAGCCTTTTTTTTCTTCTTTTGTTATTTTCTATTACGGGAGTTAGGGATTTCAAAAACCAAAGCATTTTCGGAGGTCACATGTATTGATAGCGGAAGATAACGGGCGAAATCGTGGTGGAGGAAACGATGAGACTGATCTTGTCGTCTTGGCGATCTTCTTCTATTTGGCGTGGTGATTGTCTCTCTGCGTGTGTGTTTATGTTGTGATTTGTGCTTCCAGGTCTCATGACTCTTTTTCCAAGTATTCCAAGGAGGGTAGTGTAGCAGTGGTAGATGGTCGACTTCCAATGGCCTGGCACCCATTATATGAATCACACATTGAATGCCGCGCGCCTTTTTGTAATATTTGATTTAAGGTATCTTTGACCGTTACGACATGACCATAAGGTTGAGTCGGTTTGTGTCTGGTGTGTGGTTCATGAAGGGGGGCGGCGCTTATGCACAAGCCACCACTCACCACACCACACTACCACAACCACGCGAGCAGTTCCGTTCCTGCGTTTATATGTGAAATCGATTGGTTGATATGCGTGGCGCCCTGCTTGGGTCGCTGGCGGCGGCGGCCACGCACGCACGCACGCACGCACGCCAATCTTGCATATTTCATTTAGACTTTATGTACATGTAGCGGTTGTGCAGCTGTATTCCCGTTTTCTTGGAAAGGAAAAAAAATGTGTTTGTGTGGAATCAGATCGCATATCAGATCGTTTGGTTTGTGCATTCCGGCGCGTAAAAAAAAAAAAAAAAAAAAAAAAAAGGTTGGATTGGAGGAGGGGAGGGGAGGGGAAGGGGAAGACGACGTGACTTTGCATTTTGGGATCGGATCGGATCAGATCAGTTTGGATTGGATTGGATTGGATTTGTGTTACGACGGTATTTGCCGAATCTTTTTTTCCGTTGGTCTTGTTTGTTGTTGTAGCTAGGTATCTATGTATCACGCATGTGTGCAATTTGGAGATTTGTAAAAGTTAGGCATGTTGGACGGAATATATGTTTTGATATGGCACAGTCGTGATATATTGCTTACACTGGTAAAACCAAAATGGTCGGCGTAGCTTTCTGTGTGATGACATGGGGTCTTGTACGTACAGTTCAGCGTTCCAAGCAGGCTGTCATCAACGACCAACCCGGGCCGCGAAGGCGGAGGCAACGGCGGCGGTGTTTACTATCTAGTGTAGGTCTTCTCCCTCCCCACCTTGCCGCCGGGTCTGAATTTCGTCACCATTATTGCGACTACGATCACGATTATGCTGCCTATTCGGCAGTTAGATGTTGGGTGGCCTACGTAGAAAGCGACGATCGGGCGGCTAACTTCATACCTCAGCCAGGTTCCAGAGGCATGACAACTTGAAATGTCATGCCGAGACAAAGCTCGCCCGTGATGGCTGAGGAAAGCTTCCAACTAAAGTTTCTTGTGCCGCCAACGGACTGTGATTATCTTCATAGAAGGGATTACGGTTGTTACGGATCAAGTTCGCGGCGTTCCGTATGTGTAACTTGGAGAATGTTGTGCCGAGAAGGACAGAGAGGAGGCTGCGCCTTGGGGTGCCTGGAACTTGCAGCAACATTATCGCCGCTTCGGGGCTTGACGACATGGTTGACGGCCGCACGGAAAGGCCTTCCAAATCAGCACTTTGCGCAATCGGGCTTCAAGACTGGGTCAATGGGGATGAGAACCACAGTGTCGGGGCTACTTGGGTGGAGAAGGCGGATATTGAATTGACATCACATCATCATCGGTGCATCACCCGTTCGTCTCCCGAAAAGATGACGGGAGTTTCTTGGGCAAGTTTTGTCGAATTCGAATTTTCTCTTTGCTTTTTTCGTTTGAACTTGTTTGAACGAGGAAGTAACGGGCCGCGGTGTGGGGTCTGGGGTCTGCTTTTCCTTCGTTATCAGTGGCGCCTTTTTGGGCTGATTTCCTTGTTCCCCAAATGATGGGACGTTTTTTTTGCATCCCGGAGGAGGGCGGGGCTGATGAGGGATGGTGAAAGGGGTACTTTCTGCGTTGAGTTAGCGTCAGGAGCCCTGGAAGAGGGGCTAGTGTTTCAAACTGGGATGTGGAGCAGGGGTTCGATTTGATGTGCTCAGTGGATTTTCGTTGCTTCAATGTAACCCCGCCATTGGGAATGCGTCGCTGCAGTGTTTCTTCACCAAATTCCCCGGCAAAAGGTGACATTGTTGACTGGCGAAAGCGACACGCTCATCAGCGCTCACACCTTGGCATTCTGACCGCAAAACCTCGTGATGCTATTCCGACATGGAGGGGTCCCTCTCCCGTCGGTCTCGGTCTGCAGGTGATTGATTAGGTGCTGGGCCGCGAGCTGACTTTGCCATGTTACTCGGGGCCAGCAGACGGTCTCCAGGCCCTCATGCGCACCACCGAATTGTACACTAGGTAAATTCATCGTCTCATCCCATTTATCGTGGCCGTTCCTTCCTTATTCTTCTGCTTTCATGCTGCAACCTACAGCGGATATTCCGCACAGGGCCCAGGCCAGGGCAACCTGGAATAAATACAAAAGTGGCCGTTTCTACCGAGCTGGGCGGTTTGCATCACACTGCACAATTTCTGTTTGCGCCTGTGCCCTCTGCGAAAAAGGGGTTCAAGGAGTGAGGTGAAGGGGTCGACAGCAGCCAAGCCTCCGCAAAACGCGGACCCCTGGAGGTTCCCTCGCGGGTTCCGCTACCTTGTCCTTGCACTACGGTTGGATGGGGCTGGAGGTCACTTGCATAAACGAGCTACAAATGAGCATCTAGGAACATCTGGCTTGGCCCATTGGCGTTTCTGATTCGCCCGAGTCCCCCGGCTCTTCATTCCCCTTGTCCAACCACGACCCTCTTTTGCTGGGACGTTTGGCTCATCTCCCTCATCCCCCTCGTCGCCTTCGTGTGGTCGTGGTGCGGCCGGTGGAATTGTGGATTTGCGCGTTCGGCAGGTCGCCCGATGTCTCGGTCTTTGCCCGGTTGTGTCTCTCTCTCCCTCTTTCTCTTCGTTCTCGACAACCGGGAGGACAGCACTCATCTTCGGCAGGAAACTGAATTCTGAGAATTCACACAACTGGTTTGCTTCGTTGGTGCGACTTCGACGGCGACACTCATCACCCAACACCCCACACAGCCCGGACTTACACCACAGGACCGAGTGGCAAGGGGTAGACAGTGAGCGCCGGGTCAGACTACCACCCCCTCCCACATCCTCCGACACGAACCCCCTTCCTGGACAGGAGAGGTTTTGTTTCTTCCAACTTTGCACGATCGACGTCTGTGTGCTCGTTCTCTCGGAAACAACCAAACACTTGTTCCGTCGATCATCTTTCCCTTCTTCCACCAAAGGCAGGCCCTCGCATTTCCAGAAGGCCTCCGTTTGCCTCTCCTGGGAAGCCCGTCTCAATTACGCGCCTCTCTTCACACTACCTATTCTGACCCCCTAGGGGCAATTCTCTTTTATTTCCTTTCCCGTGGGAGCACAACCTCATCCCCCTTCCACGCCACGATATACGGAGGAATAAGTGAACTCGACTTTGAACGCAAGCTTGGATCTCGACGACATGCTCCTCTAATTCGTACACAGCATCTTCAAGGATCATCTCCCCCGGACGGAGGAATTAATTACGGGACGGAGAAGGAGGAGGAAACAAGAAATCTTGCACGAAAAAAAGAATAATAACGATGGCGTTCCCACAGCCGGAAACGGCGTTGAACAACGTGTGTTCAGTCATGTTCGGGAATACGCTTTTCACATACTCGGCCGACGCCTTTCAGTCTTTGGAGTTGGAAGCAGGAGCAAAGTGGAAGACGCTGCCCCAAGGAGAGAAAATTACCGGAGGTGTTTGTGTGTTGTCAGCGACAGGAAACCCCGAGACCGCTGCCTTTTTCGTTGTCGGAGGCAAAGGGGGCCACGATCAATATCAAGGCATGCAAAAGTACACATTCTCGACAGGCAGATGGGAATCGGTAACGCTGGACACCTGGGATATGAAGAACCGGGTAGGGCACAGCGCCGTCTACCTGGAAAGCTCGGATTCGATCCTCGTCTACTCTGGATTCCAAGGTGACAACCTGGAGCCATCATCGCAGACATTTACTGTCGGAGCATCGGCACCACACAACGTCATCTCTTATCCCTCATGGGCACCACCAGTCATCAAGCCTATTCTTCTGCGTTGGTCACCCAGTGAGGCTGTCATGCTCGGAGGAAGCGCTTCGAATACCCAGGTATATTTGTTCAGCAGGGAAACCGAATGGATCGACTCGGGCGCGACACTTGCGAGCCCATTGTCCAAAGATACATCCGCGATTCAGGCTGTGCTGTTGACGGGCGACGATGGGTCCAAGAATCTTATGACCTTCGACACAACCCAATCACCAAACGTGGTCCAGCGGACAGTTCTCTTCACCGGTCCTGGGCTGCCGGCTCCGAATGCGGCGCCAGTTCGCAAGCGGGCCTTGAGGAGGAGACAACAGAGTGTCAACCATAAAGCAAAAAGGCAGTCCCAGCCACTGAACTTGCAGAACTGGCCAGCATATAACTCAACATTGGCTCCGACGGCAACAAGAAGTAATTATGCTATTGCCCAAGACGCAGACGGCATGGTTGTTCTTGCAGGTGGCAATGATCAAACCATTATATCCGTCTTCGACGCGAAAGAAAACGCCTGGCTCAATGCGACCGCCATGCTTGCCCCACTGAGGGCACTTTCTGTTGACACGTCATCCACCTCTTCATCAGCAACTTCAACTGCTACCTCGACGGCAACCACTCTCTCGGCATCTAGCACATTCGCAGCCACTCCCACCGATGCTCTGGTTGCAGCTACCGAAACCCCCAGTGAATCAGGGGCAGAGATCGCCGGAACTGGCTACTCGGGCCCATCCGTCAACACCATTCTCGGCGCTGTTTTGGGATCCGTCTTTGGTCTCGCGCTCATATTGGGCCTCCTGTATTTCTGCATGCGCAAGCGGCAAAGGCAGCAAGCACATAGCGAGGCTGGCCACCTAAGGAGAGCAAGCGGAGTCTCTTCAACCGAGAAGGATGGCGTTGGCTACAGTAAGGATAGGTTGCCTTACGGCCAAGGTCCTGCAGGAGGATTCCGGGGACATCAGCATCAGGACTCCAAGAGCTCGTTTTCCTCACTGGCAATTCTAATGGGCCGCGAGAACAAGCCCAGACTTCCACCTCTTGGCCGCAAGTCGAGCAGCGGTAGCAGACGCGATTCGGGCGACAGCGTCTTCAAGGCGTTCAAGAGTACCATCAGCAAACCGATAGTTCCCGAGACTACCCAGCAACCTCCCACATCAAGAGACGAAAAGGGTGTTGCGTTCGCAGCCGGAACAGTGGAACCACGGCCACGAAATCTGACGCCAGGTGCCAATCAGCCAGACAGTGAGACTCGACGTAGCTCAGGATGGAACAGGTACTGGTCGGGCGGTTCTGCCCTCAACTTCTTGGGATTTGGTGGCGGAAACAATAACAACAACAGCAACGCCCAGGCGACCTCCCAACGAACAACCCTTCACTCGGAACGTAGTTCCAACTATAGCGATCAACATCACCGCATGACCCAGGACAGCGTCACAGTTCCTCGACTCCAGATCAACGAACCTCGCCTGTCATTCAGCCGCGTCAACAGCGGCAGTCCGACAGTTGCCGTGTATCCCGGCCAGAACAAGTTCAACCAGGGAATGAGTGCCCAGATTGAAACGGCGAACCGGCCTGTCAGTGCTGTGAGTGCGGTTAGCGAGGGTTCTTTCTATTCAAGCGGGATCCCGGAGTCGGTGCACGAGGCATGGGACCCAACAGCACCCAACAAGCCCTGGGGCAGCGATCGATCACAATGGGGCAGTGACAGATCTCAGACCTCATACAGCACCAACATCTACTCAACAGCTCTCGCTCCTCCAGCTCCGCAAAGCTCCAAGGTGCCGGCATCCGACTATCCGGCGCCCTTGCGCAAACAACCCTCTCCTGTCCGCGATGATATGAGCTGGCTCAACCTGGGCCCAAACTAAGGAAGAGGCTGTTAAAGCATTCGCTTCACTTCTCCGCCTTCTGGTTTGGCATTTCTTGTCTCGCAGACGTCCACTCCCTTGGTCATGACTGTTCTCACGACTTTCATGAATGGCCAAATGCCTCTCGCTATATACCCTCTTCGATTACTCGGCTCGGCTCAGTCATCGCATGTTTCCGGCGCATCAAAAAACACCGGTGTTTTCCTTTTATTTTTTTCCTTTCATCTTGTGCATATATTCCCATCCTCACCTTTCCCCTCCCACTTTTGTACACACATACACCTCGACTCGCACGTTTTTGGTTCTCAGTTTTATACCAGCACTGCTAGCATTGCATGGCGACCCGGGTTCGGTCATAATATTCTATCTTATCGTGCTTTTCATTTTCATATTTATATCCTCGTTGGGTGTGGGGAAGACCGGCAGGGCTACCAAGTAGTCGGAGCGCGGTGAAGATTTTTGGTTGGAAGGCTCAGAAACCGCTCCAGAGTTGAGAAGGGGCCAGAGAGGCGCAGAGGTGCGCGATAGTATACCTAGTGTAAAAGCAACCAAACTCTTCAGCAAATGTTTGTTGAGGTGGTTGAAAATATAACAAGACATCAACAATAACATCAACCTTACCCCCCTATTCTCCCACCTGAACATGCCGTGACGGTGTTTTGCATTTACGTACTAGCGCAGACTGCCGTGGGGGGTTCCAACTTGACCACACTCGGCAGAACCCGGAACACCCCCACCGAACCAAGATGTTCACATTTCGATTCATCGAATTGGACGAGAAAGAATTCGATGTTGGTCAATGGAAGCAAGCCACTTCTTCCATTTTCAAAAGAGGAAATGAGCTTCGGTCACCGGAACGGTGATGGCGTCTTGATAGGTATGAAGTGTGGGGTTGGTCTGATGTCTCTCTTCACATCCCACATCTTGCATGTGCTGTACATTACATGTGCATGTAGACATCCACGCAGCATCTCGGTCACGCTCCCGGTGAAGAGAACGTTCTCCTGCGCGGAGATGCAGCAGTGGAGGGAGGCTGCATGGTTTCCGTCTCTGCAATGCTCCCCCCACTCCCACCACAAAATGATTTGCAAAGGTTGTGGGGTCGTCAAAAACCTGTCACAGGTTTACGATGGAGCTCTGACCACCAAGGGACAACCCGGAAGCTTCACTCACATCCTCGGGGGGGCTTGCTGCATCATGCGCTCTTTGCAGGTGACAGCTGCAATTCAATAATGGCTCTATTTTATGCAGACAGGGAAGACCAAGAACAGAACCCGAGGTTCATGAGAACTTTGGACGAGAAATCCAAAGGAAATACCTTGGGATCGGCACTTTTGTCTGCTGCTCTCGTTAAAAATCACCTGCATATCCCGGATGGAACATCCAATCGTTCCAGGCCTTTGTAAACCCACCACGCTTCCAGGGGTCAAATTAGGTAGGTACAGTATCTAGTCGAGATTGGAAGCTCAAGCCCTCGAAAGAAAAGTTTTTTTTTGTTTCTTTGTCTTGAGGTACGCCGTGATATTCTTTCGAATCCAGCGCACTGGTCAAGTGTTCGCATAACATCATCATGTATGCACGACTAGTAATTGTGCTGCCAACCCCCCGGGGTCGGAGCTTGGCTGCCCAGGTGAGGCCTGGATGAGGCGAGTTTGGTAACAATTACCTGCCGATTTTACTTGCTGGAAGAACTCTGTGGGGAAGCGTTGGGAGCCGGAAGAGGTTTCGGGCGTCCACAGCTTCGTGGGGTCAACCTGGAAAGGGTGTGTGCGCTGGGCCACACGGGCCACACGCGGACTTGATTTCCATTTCAATCCTCCCCACCCCACCGTCAGGTCCCATTCCCCCGTGGAGCCGCAACGCCGAAAGTCTGT
The DNA here is from genome assembly GCA_033297175.1 of Cladorrhinum sp. PSN332. Lineage (NCBI taxonomy): Eukaryota > Fungi > Ascomycota > Sordariomycetes > Sordariales > Podosporaceae > Cladorrhinum > Cladorrhinum sp. PSN332. The sequence continues at coordinate 32,162 of MU858818.1, read as the reverse complement.
TGTTCAACGTCGCTTGCCACGCACGGCAGTCTTCGACGGCTCGATACTTTCCTTCGTCGGGGAGCCACATCTACCGCCTCCACCACCATCTTTGTGTTGTGTCGAATGCGCGCTCCGGCCAGGCGTGTGCTAGAAGCGATTTGAAACCACGTCGGTCATCGATTCAGGGATTGACTGAGCTGGTTGTTGGAAGAATTTATACGACGAATTCGAGTTTCTCGCTGGGTCATAACCGAGTCAGAGACATAGAGAGAGACGGAACTATATCGATCGCGGGGTTGTGTCTCACAGTTCCCGCCGGCAGATTGGCAAACAGGTGGTACACGGCAGCATGGACTCTTCTGGGTGGACTGTCACGGATCATGGCGTCCACAACACTACCGACGATGACTTCCAACATTTCTTGGATATCTCAACAATGGGAAACATTCCCGATGGCATCAACTACGACTTTCATGGCTTCACATCTTCTGCCAGCACCCACCAGATGGACACCCCCATGACTGGCACTGGCGCCGATGTTCCTATGCTTCTCTCACCAGCAATGCCCGCCTTGCAACAGCAGGTGCCGGCCATAACGACAACGGCGGCCTACCAGTCTATTCCGGCGACCATGATGCCACCTCCAACCCCGAGCGAAGCTATTGTTAATAGCCTAGATGCCCAAATTCACTTTCTTCAGCAGCAGAAGCTCCAGGCGCAACAGCACCAGCTTGAGGAGCAGGCTGCTTTTTTCGCGCGCCAACAAACGCGTATCATTCCACCGACCCCACAGAGCTTGGAACTCCCACCCGGGTCCAACCCCTTCTATGCCCAGCACAATGCACACGAGCAGCAGTCGCAGCAGCCCGTTGACTACCGTTATCAGAGGGCGAAGGAGCAAGCAGATGTCTGTCAAAGTCCATACCCTGGATCAAGCAGCAGGTTTTCTGACAGTCTCCAGATGTCATTTACGCCATTGGTGTCGCCAGCAGTAACGCCGCTGGACACGCATTTTCCAGTCCAATCTCAATTTACCGTGCCAGGGGCCTATTTCAGCCCTCTAACATCACCAGCGCTCCATGCTCAGGCTGACCCTCTGGCTGGCTTCGAACATAGGCACGGCTCCATGCCTGCATCCTCTCCTGTAGACATGGACCTCGATGCCGGTCTGCCTCCCGTCATGCCCACCTCGACGACGGGAGATTTGCCTAAAAAGACTCGCAAGAATGCCACAAAGGCCAGAGCGAAGACGGGCGTCAAGCAGTCGCCCATTTCGAAGCCTCTGAGAAAACGGACGGCAACTACTCCGAGCCTGAATGCTCAAGCACTGAATGAGTTGATGGAAAGTGCCGAGCAGACCCAGGACTACCAGCAATTACCCACAGCAATGATGCACACATCGTCGGCATCAACAACGACAGGTCCGACAGATTCGGAGAACGGCTCGATATCCCCCGAGGCCTTGAATGACATCGTTTCCCCTGTTGAGATGCCACCACCGCCTGTCCCGAAACCAAAATCCGCAAAGCCATCCCCCTATATCGCCCCACAGGGTGCTGGAGGCAGCGGCAACCTCCAGCCATCCAGGGCTGGAATTGCATCGCCAGCAACTCCGGCCTCGCTCATGAAACTGAGCTCGCCAAACACCCACAGCTCTGGCACCAGGGCTGGCAGTCAGGAAGTAATCGATACCGAACATATTGAACTATTTGAACTGCCAGAGTCCGCAAACTTTTCTAACCCACCCGCTCCGGCGAGCAGCGATAAATCAAATGAAACAACCACACCAAAGCAGTCGGCGAAAGATGGGAAATCTTCCAAGACGCCAGCGCTCGCGCCTCTTCCCTCACCCAAGCTTGTTGGAAATGCCTCAGTTACAGGTTCAGCAATACAAAGCCCACGTCTGGCAGCTGGCCCAGGTCATGGAAGCAGAAGGACTCCGCAACTTCTCCCGCGAGGAAGCTCAAAACGCGGGAGCATGAGCTCCGTGCCGGTATCGCCTGCTTTAAGACCAAAGATTTCGCCCAGCATCAAGCCCTTGTTGCCTGGTGGGCCCGACGTGGAAGAGACTGCATCGCTCCTCCTTGCCACCAAGTCAAACTATCAGCGAATCCTTGAGGGAAACACGGTGCCTGGTGTCTCGTATCCGTCTGAGCTGTCAACCAATCTCACAAGCAAGCGCACATCTCACAAGATTGCCGAACAGGGCCGGAGAAATCGGATCAACTCGGCACTGCAGGAAATCGCCACTCTGCTTCCCAAACAACCCAAGGACAGCGAAGGCGAGGGCAGTGACAGAAAAGAAAAGGAGGAAAAAGATAAGGACAAGGGTGGCGGGGGCGGTGGTGTACCCAACAGCAAGGCTAGCACTGTGGAGATGGCGATTGAATACATCAAACAGTTGCAGCAGGAGGTCGCGGCGGCCAATAAGAGGGCTGAAGAGGCTGAAAGGAAGCTGGTTGAACAAAAGGAAGCGGCGATGGATTCATCATCCTGAAAGAAGGGGGCGGGGCTCGGCTCCGATGATTTTACGTTGTTCAGGATATAATGATGCTGACGAGTCTGTGATGAGAGAGAGGGAACAAAAAAGCATACGGGGGGCCGGGCTGGTTAGATAAGTAATGTTGCATGCTCCGTCAAAAATTTGGGGAGATGGCCATGTCGCTTTTTTTTTTTTTTTTTTTTTTGGGGGGGGGGGGGGGGGGGGTGGTCTGAATAAAAAGCCATAAAAAAATATAAAAAAATTTTTAGTCGAATCTAGTTTGTAATTAATAACAATACAAAAAAAAAAAATTTAATTTG